>JASJET010000229.1:562500-564342 GCA_034092305.1 Diaprepes abbreviatus | reverse complement strand
TCAATATTTTTTTACACAGTAGTTTTCAATCAACTTTGAACGAGGTTATTTGTATTTAATACAGTTATTGATATATACTGGTTTTATAATGATATCTATTATGACTTCTTAAACAACTAAATTATTAATAACAAATTATCTGATCACCTGACGAAAAAACAAGTTTCATATTCGGATTCAACAGGAAAAAATAAATTAAAAAACTCACTTGACATTTTAAATACACACCTACTGCCTATTTAGCGAGTGTGCGCAATAAATAGAATGTGATACATAATATTAGAAGGTTAAAGGTGGGCCAAAAAAAAATAACTTTGTTAATTTATTTTCTTTATATCAGTCTTACAATATCTTTGTACGATTTAATAACGACAAAGAGGCATTTTTATTAAATAAATGGAAAGTATAGGGAGAAAGCTTTAAATATCATTATTATATTCCAGCAATAAAAAACTATTAATACGCCTCTTCTCTTGCATCAGATGTCAGTAACTAATGCATCCTTATGCAGCAATTTACATGGTTAAATTTTTAATGCATTAACAAAAAAGTAATTTTGCATTCTTTAAGTTCAACTGCACTTTTACATTAAACTTTGTATTGTAGAAATATTCCTACGTTTGGTGAATTAAAACAGAGATTGAACAGATTAAATAGTTTCAGAAAGAGCTATTTTAATTTCAGGACAAACGAGAAACAGAATTTCTTTGTTTATGTGGATGTTTTACACAGATACGTTTTAAATCGATTTTAATTTGTATTTTGATAAAAAGACTCTTGTTATAAAATAACAATTTCTAGGACCTCTATTATAACGCGTAACTTGTAGTTTTGTACTGATGCTATTCCTTTGGCTTTTTCGAAATCGATGGTAAGTCCGGTTGTTTGGTGATATTGAAATAGAGCTGAGGTTGTCTGTTTGTTTTTGAGACTGTTTTTTATGTTTCTGAATTCTTGCTGATATGTACCTGTTGTTTAATGGCAATCTGCACCTGGAATGCTGAAACTCCATAATTTTCAAGATTGATCTTATCTTTGGAATTTCCCAAGATGTTGGCTATTGTGTTTTGTGGTTTGAATATGGGCTATATGTTGTGTCTTCGTAAGATTTTGTCAACTCTGTCCATTATTCCGTTTGTGTACGGGATTATGGTTTTGTTTCTTATTTGATCTTGGACTTTGGTTTTTGTTGTGGTCTTCTCTTGTCTTTTTATGGTTTTCTTTATATCTGATTATCAAAAACCATTCCGATCTGGAGCTGTTGAGATGTATTTTATTTCGTCTTGCTTTCTGTCAAGTTCTGTTAGCAGAGAGCTCTTTATTCTAGTGTGTGTACTACTGCCTATTCCTGAGAGGGATGGTGATGTGGTTCTCTATTGAGATATCGGTCAGTATGTAGTTTCTTATCTTGCTCGATTTCTAGTGTGAATTGAATTCTATGGTGGATATTGTTTAGGTGTATAAGGATATATAGGTGTTTATATTATAAATATATCATCCACATAGCGTTTCCAAAATTTAGGTTTTTAAAGGTGCCTTTTGCACTGCCTCTTTTTCGAAATATATCATAAAAAAGTCAGCTTATATATATATATATATATATATATATATATATATATATATATATAGTATATATATATATATGTATATAATATATATATATGTATATATATATATATATATATATATATATATATATATATATATATATATATATATATATATATACGTTGTTGCGTAGTGTTTCACGAATGGGAACATGTGATTTAGTGTTAATACGAGAATACATCCGTTCGTTCGTTTGGTTTTCTGTGGAAGTTTGCAGACGTTTCGCCACAATCT